>OU974079.1:9388289-9431125 GCA_918843875.1 Diadumene lineata
ACTATAGATGTTGCACATACAAGTTTCATAGGCTTCATACAACGTAATATGAGTAACATGCAAAATGACTGGCCAAGTAAGCACCCCACTGTTTTAAGCTGCCATTAGATATCTGAGGAGTGGGGGGGGGGGGGGGATGGGCAATTTTTTTGCGCAGGATATTTTTTTCGCATGTGATGGTTGTGCAGGATATTTTCTTCCTCCCTGCACGATATTTTTTATGAGCACATCTGCTGTGCACAATTTTTTTTCTCTGTTTAAGGTTTTGCTAGTTTTTTGGGGGGGTATTTGCCCAACCCCCCATCAAATATCTTATGGTCCATCCCTTACTACCCTATCTTAATAACAGAACCTAGAGGTAACATCAGGTGTACTAAGTGGGTGTGGTTTAGATTTAAATTGATTTAATAATGTCATTGAAATGGGGGAAAAAACGAAACAAAACAAAAAAAATGGATCAAGATATTTGAGAAACAGCTAGTACTTGCACTTGCACTTGCACTTGCTCTTCTGACAAATACCTAATAGTGATTTGTGTTTTTCAATCAACAGACACCAATTCATTATATTGATTAATGGATACATTGATACAGGTAGGGTAAGCAACCTACTCATCTTAAAGTTAGAAGTAGAAAAGGGGCGGCTACTATCTAACTTCGATTAAAAATTAAGCTGTATAGAGAATTATTCATTCCCTTTTCTTTATGTTGATTATAATTTTGTTGTTATTGTTTTGATAGGCCACTAAATCACCCCATCATCGCAAAGTTAGAAGTAGAAGGGGCGGCTGCTATCTAACTTTGCAACCAATAAAGCTACAATAATTGTATAATACTTTCTCTTTATTTTCATTATAATTTTTTTATTCTTCATAAAAGTAATCTTAGGTAAGCAAACTCAATTTTTTGTTTCTGTTTTGATAGGCTGTTAATTTTTCGTAAGAAGGAGAAACCCTTTTCATGAAAATGTGTTTGGGTTAAGTATTTGCATTAGGCTCGCTACAGGCAAGGGCAGACACCTGAACCCGAGAGTTGGTGGTTTCAGCTGGGCTACTAACTCAAAGAGGAAGGAGGAAACCCTTTTTTCGTAATCGTGTTTTTTTGGATAAGTATGTACATTAGGCTAGGCAAGGGCAGACACCTGAACCAGAGAATTGGTGGTTTCAGCTGAGCTACTTACTCAAAGAGGAAGGAGGAAACCCTTTTTTCGTAATCGTGTTTTTTTGTATAAGTATGTACATTAGGCTAGGCAAGGGCAGACACCTGAACCCGAGAGTTGGTGGTTTCAGCTGAACTACTTACTCAAAGAGGAAGGAGGAAACCCTTTTTTCGTAATCGTGTTTTTTTGGATAAGTATGTACATTAGGCTAGGCAAGGGCAGACACCTGAACCCGAGAGTTGGTGGTTTCAGCTGAGCTACTTACTCAAAGAGGAAGGAGGAAACCCTTTTTTTGCAATCGTGTTTTTTTTGGATAAGTATGTACATTAGGCTAGGCAAGGGCAGACACCTGAACCCGAGAGTTGGTGGTTTCAGCTGAGCTACTTACTCAAAGAGGAAGGAGGAAACCCTTTTTTCGTAATCGTGTTTTTTTGGATAAGTATGTACATTAAGGTAGGCAAGGGCAGACACCTGAACCCGAGAGTTGGTGGTT
The DNA here is from genome assembly GCA_918843875.1 of Diadumene lineata. NCBI lineage: Eukaryota > Metazoa > Cnidaria > Anthozoa > Actiniaria > Diadumenidae > Diadumene > Diadumene lineata. Next base: position 9,389,941 of record OU974079.1, read on the forward strand.
TCAGCTGAGCTACTTACTCGGAGAGGAAGGAGGAAACCCTTTTTCGTAATCATGTTTTTGGATAAGTATGTACATGAGGCTAGGCAAGGGCAGACACCTGAACCCGAGAGTTGGTGGTTTCAGCTGGGCTACTTACTCAAAGAGGAAGGAGGAAACCCTTTTTTCGTAATCATGTTTTTGGATTAAATATGTACATGAGGCTAGGCAAGGGCAGACACCTGAACCCGAGAGTTGGTGGTTTCAGCTGAGCTACTTACTCAAAGAGGAAGGAGGAAACCCTTTTTTCGTTATCATGTTTTTGGATTAAATATGTACATTAGGCTAGGCAAGGGCAGACACCTGAACCCGAGAGTTGGTGGTTTCAGCTGAGCTACTTACTCAAAGAGGAAGGAGGAAACCCTTTTTTTTGCAATCGTGTTTTTGGATTAAATATGTACATTAGGCTAGGCAAGGGCAGACACCTGAACCCGAGAGTTGGTGGTTTCAGCTGGGATACTAACTCAAAGAGGAAGGAGGAAACCCTTTTTGCACACTATAATCTGCACAACTCCTTTTAATATTGTTTGCAAATCATCCAGATTTTAACAAACTAAAAATACAGCATTATTTTATTTGTTTGTGGATTCCACATAAAACTCTTTATCTATTTTTATATTTGTGAAGTTATTTTATGTTTATGTGTATAATTGCTGTACAGTTGTATAAATATTTATGTAGATGTTGTCTTATTGTTCTGTCAATAAGAACAAGGGGAAGTATCAATGGTCTTTTATGGCCAGGATACTTCCCCTTGTTTTTCTGTTCTCATCCAAAGCATAACAGACAAGTCATTGTTGGGAATAAGAGGAACGTGTTATTCACTGATGTAAGTAGATTTCAACTTAGTAATTGTGAAAACAAACAACGCTAATTGTTTCTGATTAGTGTTAATATCTCATTATGGCTACATGTCGTAACTCTTATATGGTCAGATCACATAAAGGCACCTCTATTTTTTTCTAATCGAACTGGCCTTTTGAGGTAATTCCCAGTTAAAAAAAATTCCAGAACAGTTTTGGCGTTGTTTTGTTAAAATTAATTAACCAGTACTCCTCATGACCAATGAGAACAGAGATGTCATAGAATATGACTGAAATGAATGTTGTATCAATTGTATGCATATTATCATTATTGTGCTTTTGTCTTTCTGTTTTAGAAGTTGTCGACAGAAACTATGAATCATGGGCAACATTAAAGAAACGCAAAATGTACATGGGAAAGAATAAAGAAACTTGAAATAGGATACATTCCTAAAACAATGTGAAATAAAAAGATAAAAATAAAGTTTCATCTTCAACAGCTTCTATTTTTTGTTTGAAAAAGGGCTATGCTGAGTTGTACACAATTACTGAGTTTGGAAAATGTTTATGGGGAGGATCCTGAAACTTCGAAAGGGGGAGCACTAATAAAACAAATGATCATGATTACTGAAAATCAAAGGGGAGTGTGTGTGTCTTTGTGTAGTTGCTTTATTAGTTCAGGATACGAGTCAAAAATTTGAATTTTCTTCGGGCAGGTGTGGGGGGTGCGTAAAAACATTTTCGATGAATGTTTGTAATTATTTATTTTATTCGGTTTGTTTCTGTTGCGCATGCGTTTAATTTTGTTTGTTTGTATCGATGTTTATGTGTCAGTTTATTTGCTTGTTTATTTGCTAGCTTGATCGTTTTCCTTTTTTCACTTTTAGCTTTTTATTTTCTTAATTTTTTACTTTTGACTGTCTGCTTTTATTTTTCCATTTTAATTACAATTTGATGCTTTCAATCTTTTTGGGCTTCCTGTGTTCTACCCTCCCCACCCCTATTACTAAAATTAAATAATGATCGTCGCGTTTTCTAGATCGTGTACGTTTTCGAGATCGTGTACGTTTTTGGGAAACCTGTAAGATCGTGTACGTTTGTTTTTGTGTGTGTTTGAAGATCGTGTACGTTTTTGAAAGATCGTGTACGTTTTAAAAAGATCGTGTACGTTGTAAAAATCGTGTACGTTCTTTAAATCTATGTTGAAAGATCGTGTACGTTTTTTGAAAGATCGTATACGAATTATCCATAATATGAAAGATCGTATACGATTTCCCAGCTAGGACACCTGATCCCAAATCACGATCAGCAGCTTGATTTATCGCTGATTTTCAAGAATTTCCTGAAGACGGCCCCGTTTGTCAAAAGGCTGCAAAACCCAAATCCTGATATAAAAGTTACCGTTTGATATAAGGTAGGTCCCTGTCAACCAGCGTTTTTTTCACATTTTAATAATTAAAAAATTATTACGATCTCAATAAAAATTGAAAAACTGACGTTTGCCAAACTTAGACATTTCGAGCCCTAACTCATTGTAAACTACGCAATAAGAAGCTGACACCATAAATCTTGACAACTTTATTTGGATTTTCAGAGAAAAAAAACTTTTTTTTAACAGGATTGTAATAAATGTTATAAAAAATAAAAAAAAGAATCAATCGCATTTTGCCAAACAAACACGTTCTTGCTTTATTATCCAGGAACTGAATTTTCTCTATTGGTTTTTTGTTGTGCGTAATTTTTTTTCTCGAATTCTCTACGTTGAAAAATTTCAATATTTTACAATCAAGCAAACAAACATCTGATCACCGCACAGAATGGACGGATACGTCGCAGGGGGTCCATTTAGGTACTCTTTACATTTCTGGGCTTCATTTTTACCGAGTTGATTGATTTGGTCACCGGTCACCTCTTAATCCCGGGGGGGGGGGGGGGGGGTACTCCCTTCAGATCTGGGTAGGGGTGTTCCGCTGGGATCCTGTAGGGGCTACCCTGTTTATGACAAAAAATACCTAACTTCCATACCCTGTTTATGACAAATTACAATTGTTTACAAACAATATATGATTTGTATAAATATATCAATTCAGACACACGTGCTGCTCTTATCTTTTTTTTGAAGTCAACGATCTTATTCCTTTTGATTTCTTGAATGCAAAACAATTTCTCTCATTTTTTGGGCCCTGAGTATGACAGGAAGTTTGGATTAAATCGGAAATAGAGTAGAATTAGATCCCGGGGGGGGGGGGTACTCCCTTCAGATCTGGGTAGGGGTGTTCCGCTGGGATCTTGTAGGGGTTACCCTGTTTATGACAAAAAATACGTAACTTCCATACCCTGTTTATGACAAATTACAATTGCTTAAGAACGTTATATGATTTGTACAAATATATCAAATCAGACACACGTGCTGCTCTTATCTTTTTTTAAAGTCAACGATCTTATTCCTGCCGATTTCCTGAATTCAAACTAATTTCTCTCATTTTTTTGGGCCCTGAGTATGAGAGGAATTGGATTAAATCGGAAATAGAGTAGAATTAGATACCCTGTTCATGACACCAAGGTCGAAAAACCATACCCTGTTCAGCGGATCATCCCCGTATAGTCGATATAGGGTAGTACCCCCCCCCCCCGGGAATTAGATACCCTGTTCATGACACCAAGGTCGAAAAACCATACCCTGTTCAGCGGATCATCCCCGTATAGTCGATAAAGGGTAGTACCCCCCCTCCCCCCCCCCCCCCCGCGGGCTCTTAATGCACGAAGCTTATTGCTGTTATTGCATCGCAACTATCTCGACTTGAACAGAAATGAGAGGTGGCCATGTCAAGTGCTCTACCGTTTTCACATTGAAGACAAATGTCATGATAATGTTTTTGCATTTATTAACGCTTACACCACGATTCCAGTATGTACACTAATGAATGACCACAATAATATTGAATATAGCCCTTATCATAAACAAGCATTAGCCCAGCTAACACGTGCTTAAACGAGCCAATAATAGTGGCTCATGTATGGTTGTTATAGTTACATTAAAAGTCAATAATAAAAAAAGTCTGACATCATTGTGAATGACGTCATGAATGTCCCTTGTAGCTTCACGAATATCGTGACATGTCAACCCCCTGGCTATCACTATGCTGTAGACCTTCCTCGCATTCGCTTAACTAGCCACAAAACAATAGATTTACATCGAGGTTGGAATGTATAAAATACAGAGAATGTTTGGATTTATACTCTTCAGCAGTCTCCATGTAAATCTATTGTTTTGTGGCCAGTCAAGCGAATGCTGGTAAGGTCTGTTGGCAGATGTTATACCTGTGCACGCATTGGAAAACGATTTTCAGTTGTCAAAAATCATATAATCGAAGCACTATATCGATGTAATGGTATTTCGACAAATGCCTAGCTTTGATGATGTTTGCAACAAAAGAGTTGTTCATTGCGGGTTCAGCTATAATATCTCCCATTTAAAAATACCAATTATTTTACAGGAAAATATCAAGGATAGAAAAAAGAACAACTTGATGCCATGGCGACTATAGCACGGCGTCAGACTTTGGTACCGATACAGCCTTTGGGCTTCAGGTCCCGTCTAACGTCTTGAGGGACCGAACTAAAGAAGGTAAATTTTTTATAATTTTTGTATCAAGTCATTATTTGATGTGACTGAACTCAATGTCGGTTTTGAAGTGTACGAATCTTTGATAAAGTACATTTGGTCAAGTTGATGTATCTTGATTATTGCTACAAGAGAATCCGATTTCTTGTCATTTAATAGAAACGTTTGACATCAACAGCTTGTGCGCTTTTAGTGGTATATGTAGTGGTCAGAGAGCACAATAGTTCTCTATCTCTTTGAACTTATTGATTGAATTGAGAGCTAACTTTGTGCTTAAACACAATCAAAAATGTCATGTGACAAATATACTTTATAAACTTCTATTTGTGAGAAGGCGGATTTAAGGGGAGGGGCGCAGGGGGTGCAAACTCCTTCCTGAAAGGATTTCAAGTCCTTGTTTCCTTAAGTAGTTTTCAAGATATTCTCAGTATTTCATGTTTAATTGGGAGATCCCCCACCCCTGCTGAAGTTGGTGCACCCCCTCCTGGAAACAATCCTGGATCTGTCCGTGTATTTTAAAACGCCAAATATTTGAGATGAGCTATGTATCATCAGAGCTGACATTGTTCTTTTCACCATCCTTCATAATTCTCAGCGTATGCTAATGAGCTTTTTTCCGCCATTTTTTTCTAAGTTTACTAAGCCTATTATGTTTAGGCCTTTGGTAAGACTTTTTTTCCAGTCCTCTTCTACCTAAAGTTCTCATATATTGATAAGGGCTTACTAAAGTATTGGGATAAAAGCCATTCCATCTTAGTGCAGGTTGAAATGGGATACCAGTTCTAATATAACCATTGCTAACAATGTTTGGCCTTTGGCGTGGTGCATAAAAACGGTTATAATACGCAGCTTGTTGAGGGGCAATATATCCAGGGGGCTTGATTACGAAGTGTGGTCGTTGGGGACCATATATTGGAGGGCCTAGATGACTGTTAAGACTTTTCTGTCGCGCATAGAATGCTTGTTGTTGGGCGAATTTCTGTGCTTGTATCCTCGCTCGTAGTTGTGGGCTTATAGTTTGTACCTGTGCCACGATAAGATGCGTCTGCGCATGGGCAGGAGCGTATGGTATGATTGCTTTAGGGTTGTTTATAGTTTTAGGTGCAGGTGTTGGCTTAGTTGGCTTCATTATACTAGAGGGTGGTGCTGTAAACGTATTATAGCTGAATGGCTTTGGTTGCTGTTGTACCGCAGGTACTGGAGCTGGGCCAAATGTATACGTAGTACCAATAGGTGCGGGCTGAAATCCAAGGTTGGGACTAGCTGGTACTGGTGCTGGATTGCGGGGTTTGTCGGGATGTTCTATAGTTTGATGGTTTGGTTTTTCTTTCGTTCCGTGGAATATTAGCTGCCATTCCCGCAGTGTTCCATGATTTACTTTATTGTTACCGAGATCTTTAATTTCTAACGTCCATACACCACGTGGATCCTAATAATACCAAAAAACATTTATCAATTACAATAAAAGTTAAATTGTAGTGCAACAAGATATTGCAAAAATTTGTACTGGTTTTTGGTACATTCTGTCCAATGTCAAGTTTATGGGGCGAAGCTTGCTTTTAGAAATTTTGTCACTTTTCAAGTCGATCTGTTCAAAACACTTTTTAATTTGTTTCGTAATATGTACAATAAGAGCGGGAGATCTATATGAGGATTTAAAACAGCCAGCTGCGAGTGAGCTGTTTTAAACCTCATACTGATCGGACGCGAATATGTATATCACCTATGAAATTTTTAAATTAATGTTGCTTTTTTAGATTTAAAATTTTAAAAATAGATGGAATTTGGCCGAGACATTTCAAGCTTTAACCTTATACACATCAGGACAAGTTCTGTATCAGTATTTACAGATGCCATCACGGTAGTGATTTTGCATCGTTTTTGTATTGTTCTGGATCATAAATAATTATTAATTAACATTAATGGCAAAAAAAAAAAACTTGCAGCACAAGTTAAAACGTATTTCTTAAGGATTTATTTTAAGACGTATGTCCATCAGTGTAAAACATATCCATATGACAAACATACCTCTCCCCATGAATGTGTTGTCATAAATGGCCATTTAGAAAAGCCTTCATTAGACAAGTCTTCCTTTCTTGGTGGCAGCAGACAAGACTTCGTTCCCATAGGTGATGTTAAATAGATAACCAGATCACCACGGCGTGTGTAATCAAGGCTAATAAGGAGCTGTACATGTTCCAAGTAACGTACTTCATCTTTGGTATCAGGGCAACCACTTGCGTGAAGTGGGACAGTAAGATTCTGATCTGGTTTGATTGGTCTAAAAACAAGATGCGGTTAGCTTCTGCTCACACGGGGTGGGGTGGTTGGAGGTGGTAGATACTGAATTTTTTTGAGTGTCTTGGTTAAAATGCTAATGAGTTTCTTTTGATGCTGTTCGGTGATGATCTGGAGTAAATACTTACTTTGCATCCTGATGAATCTGTCCTCTGCAAAGTCTCTTCTTGGGGACCGTCCTATACGTAGCTGGGTCAGCCATATTTACTATTTTTTCAGCCACCAAAAGACCAAAGCCAAATTTACGGTTTACTTTCAAGCCTACTCCATTATTGCTCCAATCATGATCATGACTTAGTGGTAGATAATTTGACGTCCACACCACTATGTGCTGGATATCTCGCCACGTTAATTTGGGGCTGTAAGGTATGAGAAATAAATGATCAGTAGGCTACATCAGGAAAAGGAGAGCAAATTGGCGGTCATGGATCGAGGCTAGGACTGTAGCAGCCGACAGAAAAAAGTGGAAAAATTTAGTGGAGGCCTTTCTGTGCCACTAGGCGCGAAGACGACAATGCAAGAAGAAAAAGGTTACTTCAGTAGAGCGTTTTCATATACATGTAACGAGTTAGCTTACGCTAGTGAGCTCTAGAAAAGGCTAATGAGCAAGAGGAGCTCTGCTAGTGAACATCAGTTGCACGCACGTGTATGTACATTGAAGCGTGCATTCTCACGTACAATGATCATTTGCAGAGCTTCTCGCTCTGGCTAATTAGAATTTTTTAAAACTGACTGCCGGTAAAGATCACTAACAATTAAGTCTTACTTTTTCTCTAATGCAAGAGCAACGATGCCAGCTGCCAAAGGAGCAGAGGCTGAAGTTCCCGTATGTCTATCTGTACATGCGTCATGGAGATCAGTAGTTACCTAGCAACAACAAAATTAGTTAGAAAACTCAAACGATTGGCATTATGACGTCGTTTAACTATACAACTGCCATTTTTTATTTCATATTCATATTCAAATTTTTAATTTCTGTGAAGATAGAGGATGCAGATAGGTATTTCTTGGATAAACATTGATCCGCTCTGATTCAGACCTTTCAATTACAGATAAAACAATTTGCACTAATTGAGCTACAAAATAAAGTTGACAAAGCTTTCTGGTAGTTGTAGTTAAACTACTAAAATGAACCAGGAACTTAAACGGATGTACACAGGCTACCAGGAACTCAAAAGGAGATTGAAACGTGCAGTGTAATCAGTCAGTTCTATGCTCCCAAATAGTTAGACATAATTTTGACACCATATTTGGTCAATATTTGATAGTTGGAGCTTGATTCAAAATGACCACTGATGCTGAAAAGCAAAATCATTTCAAAATTTCACGGATTTTGAGAAGATTTTCCATTTAGCGTGTTAATATGTGTCGTTTACTTAGTTTGTAAAGTTTTGGAAGCATAAATAATAATATCATTTCATGGGCTTTTAGACGAAAAAATTGAATATTCCAAAGCATGAAACCAAAGTAATGTATATTAGCTCACTACATTCACTATGCTGGAACCAAAATAGTGTACTGTAACTACATGTTTCAATCTTTTGAGTTTTTTATGTACAAACTTACTATTCTTTTCTCGCCGTGTGCTCCACTGCTAAACGTTGTCGCTAGAGTGGACGAGCAGCTTTCTGAGTACCACGGTGATTCGCCGTGGTCAGAAGCAGAACTGATCGACAACGTGTAAATACTATCCGTATAACCATCACAATTACAACTGTCACCATGACGACCACCATTACCAGACGCCCACACGAAAATAGATCCCAGGCCAGCTCGACCCTGAAATACAAGAAACCAGTCAATCGTATGCCAGTCATATTTATGTACGTTTCGCCATTATCACTCTACGGTGTCCAAATTACAAATACTTATTTCGGTTAATAATAACGGTTTCAATGGAAACACGTCGACACAGCTAACACCAGTACTTTAATAGATTTTATAAATAATAAAATAAATCATTAAAGGGAATTGTCTGCTTTGTATTTTGACTGTATTTATAAAAAGCGTAAGCTACAGCGTTCGTGCAGTCGAGTGTGTATTTAAATAACTAATAGAAACCTTTTCAATGCCATTAAGGAAAGCAGCCATAGCCAGAGTACCAGGCCCCTCGACGGTAGCACCATCGTCACTTGGACCCCAACTAGCACTATAGATGTCGATGTATTGTGGATTGAGACTTAATGATTCTGCTTCCACTTTATCTGTGACACGCCCATCCAGCATACGCACTCCTTAGCAACCAATCATAAAGACAGCTATTAGATTACTATTGAGACCTTCACTCGTGTTCCTGTGGTCCCAATATATTTTTATATATAAAATCGATTCATTTTAAATTATGTTCACTAAAAACCTTAAACTGATCAAACGTTCAGGCCTTAACTTGAAAATAACCCCTGTTCATGTGTAACAAAGTTCCCTTCTTGCCTGAAACCCCTTGGAGGGGCTCACTATCTTTATCAAAAATTTGTAAATTAGAATCTTTAAAAAATATATTGTAACAACACTAAAACTAAGGACACTCTTCTGTATTGACAGGATTGACGATTTTGCCGGATTTGAGTTCTTAATTGTTTCTTAATACTTTGTTATAGTGTTATAGTTTCTGCCAAAAAAAATCCTTTCTTTGATAATTATTTTTTACGTTGCATGGTTCCCATAGATCTCTCGATTCACAAATTTCTCTAAAACCGAGGTTTTTGCCAGGCCGGACTACTCTGGTGAAAGAGAAGTGACGTCATGCTGAACGACTAAGAGTATCGTGGGAACGAGGCTACTCACCTCCGATTCGTGCATTGTATGCCACACCCACACCACACTTTGTGTTGTTGGCTTGTGCTGCAACCTCACCAGCGCATCTTGTTCCATGCCTAGTAAAAAAGCACATAGTATTCAGTTACATTTCTGTAGCTATTCATGCCGTATTGGAATTACTTTTCTATGCCGTATTGCACGGTTAAAATATATAAACAGGGTTTTTTGTGAGTGACCAAGCGGTAGGAGCGACGGCTTTTGCAGTCTATTAGTAACTTGTATGGATTTGTGGGTTCGGTTTTTCACCGCTATATAACGTGGCTCTGGGGCAAGTATGGATTAGGTTTTTTTAACGTGTTAGTATCTCTGCTTTTCCTGTCTGTTCATTATGACTATTGCTCCTGTATTCTCGAAGAAATCAAAAATTTCAATATCAAAGAATTTTGAAAACGTCGTCTCGATTTAGTGATATTGATAAGAAAACTGAGACCAATCTCGATCGGAGATTCGCTAGTCGCGATGTAACGGTTTTAGCTCTAAACATAGCATAAATGAATGTCGCGGTGTATCGTACCGTGACATAAATAGTATGGCTTACTTGTTCTCGTTTGTAGGATCATAACGAGGGAATGGATCACTGTCTCTGCCATTCACATCCCAGCTTGCATTGGGGTCCTACAAAGCAAAGAGCGATCAGCATTATCTCAAGTTTTTCATCGATTTAATCACAAAAAAATTACAATAAAATAAGAAATATAGTATTTGTTTCATCGACAGCTAGGATTAACAATTTTATTCCAAGCTTTCCACTTTCTAGCTCATCCTCTGGCGGAATATGTAAGGGTGTTCGATAAAATACGACCAAGTTATTCGACGCGAAAGTTAGCAATTTGAGCGTTTTGGAGAAGGCCGTCAGAGACAAAACTCGTTTTTAGGCTGTTTAAAACTGTTATGGTGAACTTACATAGTTTCTAGCGATGTCCGTATGATTATGCTCTATACCTAAAAAACACAAAAACAAACACTCTATTAAATGTGTTATGTAAATTATCCAATCGCAACGACCATGGCACATACGATCATTGTTTTGATTACAGTTATGAATACCTCTAGAGCCAATTATGGTAAGCCTGTTATGCAACGGATAAACAATATGTGCTCTGCATTAAATATGCACATTTTCCACTGGATAATGAGGGACTTATCCCGTCAATAACACTATCCAGCCTTCGAGCCCCGTTAATGCGGTGACTGAAGAGAAAGCCCAAAGTAGCTGCAATAATGGGACTTCCGTATATCATACGGGTGATTGCGCATGCGAAGTGGGGTTTGACTGTATTATATATCACAGTTAATCCAAGCTATTGATTTTTTTAAAGTTACTTAAATTTTACCAAAATCAGACTAAAACCTCGCATTTAATCATAAGAAGCCGAGACACAAATAACTAAATGAAGTTTTACAATTTTTGTTGTTGTTGTTGTTGTTTTTTTTTCGTAAAAAGTCGCTAATTTTACCCATCAAGAGAATATGAGATATATTCCATATAAGTTCAACACCAGTCGTTAGTTTGGGCTACCTGTGTGCCAATCAAAGATGGATGCACTTACCGTCATCTAATATAGTGACTACCACACCCTTTCCTGTGATGCCTTTGTTCCATACTGGAATAACCTGGATATCCAAGTCCTTGTCTTTACGTTTATCATCCTACAACATAGAAAATACAAGATTAATTCATAGGCTGGGTGGAATAAGTGGTTTCGCTTCATCCGTAATTGTAAAAGTGCATGTAGTCAATAAAACGGACTACGTGGTTGAACGAACGGCCTAGAAATTATCCAAGTAAATCATTTTAATAGCTTCATTGTTCTTACTATAATTAAAAAATGATCCCTTTACCATCTATTCTGTCTCTTATCTTATGCTATCTTCTTATTTATTATCGTTGCGAAATATATTTGTAATTTTGACACCGTAACGGGATAATGGCGATACTGACGTTTCGGACGTTAGTCCTTCGTCGAGGTAATAACTATTATAAAATTAATAATGCATTGATAATGCATGATTTAGAGCAATAAGGGAACAAAACACTACCACGAAGGCATCTGTAAATACTGATACAGAATACGTCCTTATTTGCATAAGTTTTAGCTTTAAATGTCTCGGGTAATAACATCTCATTTCAAAATGTTAAATCTAAAATAGCGACATTAATCTAGACATTTGATTAAGTATATGTAATGTACAATATTCGCATCCGATCTGTATGATATCTCTTGCAGGTCGCTGTTTTAAATCCTCATACAGATCCCCCGCTGTATAGTGTATATATTGCTTATCGGTTTACTTACCAAATACCATTCAGCGTCCCATAATGGATCTTTAAACCTTGGTATTATACCCCTAGCCACCATACGATCGTGAAAATGACCTCTTTTAACGCGGACTTTCTCATGCTGTTGTTCGGCCCATGCTACACCTGGTGTTTCCCGTAGTTGACTCGTTCTGTCCTCGGCACTACGTCTTGATCTTTGAGGATGAGACGGATGCTCCAGATGATAATAACCTTCTAAACTGCCAATCTAATACAAGAGTGAAGATCATTTCACATTACGCTTGATGTTATTATCAAACCATAAACCATTGCACCTCAACCTCGACAGCATGTTGATCGTTCCTTTGAATTTGACTAGCCATTGCGTTCATTACAAGTCACGGACTGTAGTCAAATTCAATAGAAAACTAACATACTGATGAGGCCTAAGTTGAACTGAAAAGGTGTATTCTGTTGATATACCGTCTGCGTATATTAAAGAAGTAGGGGATGCTTCAAGAACTGATCAGTTAAATAATAATACATCCCCGATGCTTGTTTAAATGTAGTTCCCTCGCATAAAGAGACTCCCATGAATAAGTGTGCAAGGATATGAATGTTCGTCACAAATTTAAAAAAATGACTTAGCAAGGTCGGCGTAGTATTAGATTATTTTTAGACCCTAAATGTACCAAATGGCAAAATATTGATATAAAATGCATTTATTTATCCAAGAAGATCAATAGTCGTGTATCTAGAACTTGTTTCCCGGGATACTAAAAAAATAATCAATAAATAAATCCACTTTATTCATGTCTTTATGTATTTAGCTGTTTAGCTGTTTTTTTTTGGGGGGGTGACACTTCACAAACTGAATACTAATAAATTGAAACGTAACATTGTTAAGAATCCCAACTGGCTAGGAGCCAAACCAGTTGGCTATATACAAAGCATGACCGAGAAATTATATATTGACCAAATCGGGACCCAGGCTAATACAATTTCTGTTGTCAACGATCTGACCACTCGGCCATGCTACCTTCTATGATATTGATAATATCAACCAGTGTCCTTATCAGTAACATTGTCAAAAGATTCTTGATGTAGTCTTGTTTAACGAATTACAAACACATTGGTATTGCAGACACCACGCTTTTTGTGAACAATTTGGGATCGCTGAGCAGCGCATTGTTTAACCACATCCAAACCCAATATCTATTTGCGCATTAACGTTGATTTTTCTTAATCCTATCATTCTAAAAACAAGCTATAGTCCCAGGTCCCATTTTAACCCCCTGAGGACCCCTTCTTAAAATCAAAAATTGACAAAGTTAACAAATATTTTAGTAGAGTGAACACACAGTAAAAGTGTGGAACATAAATACCACTAAATAGTGCCAATTCTCTTGTTCTCTTTTGTTTTATTAGTGCTATTTGCTACTAAATAGTGAAAACTGTTGCACACATTTAGTGTTTACACTCTTACAATTGATAGTGGTAACAACTAAGTACCTATATTTTCAGTTTCGCATCTCCAATCTATTGAACCATTTTTTATATTGTTTTTGTAATTGAGTAAATATCAAATTGTTCATGTCTAATGAACAGTTAAAATCAAATTGATATGGATGACTGAAGCCTAAATCTCAATTATTTAATGAAAACTAAAGATATCATCGTTTTTTTCCTTTGCGGGGAGTTTCAGACGAAACGAATTGTTAATTTAATTCAGTTGTAATGGTATTAAGTTGAACGACTACTGAATGTCAGTGAAAGCGTAATATTCAATAAATGTAAAGACATTTTGGTTTAACTGAACGGTTCGATGACCAATTTTTTTTCACGGGTGTTCAGATTCAGTTCTCGTGTTTATTAACAATGAAGTCCCACTGTCACTTAGTTACTTTTTTGGTATTTGATAACAATATTTAGATAAGATAATAAACGGATTTTTTTTGTTCATCTAATTTAAAAAAATGCTCATCTGTTTTAGAAAGAAAGTGTATTTTTATGTAGTTTTAGTATTACGTATACTGAAAGTTATCATATTTGTAAACAAAATAATGGGACGTTCATCGATGCACGTATTTGGATGTTAAGTCAGAATTACAACTGTATCACAGGAAAAAATAAATGAAATCCAGACATGGTTTATGTCTCTTTATCTGGATTTCAAAGAAAACCCAGACATGGATAAATTGTATAATACCCAGACCTGCTTTTTTTTTTTTTTTTTTTTTTGTATGTGGAATTCAGTTAAACCATAGTTAATAGAGGTTAACTATGGTTAAACAAGACAAAAAAAAATAAAATCATGTCTGGTTTTCGATGATCTTGTTCCTGTCGCACTTTCATATTTTCACAAAAAACTAGCGATTGATACAAAATTGAAGTGAAAGTCAACAGTTTGAACTGTCTATTGACATTGTTCTGACACTACAGTTCGGATGGTTTATTTAGCTGCGCAGCTGATCAACCTGACCCATTGATTACAATTTTAGCCCTATTCACACGAGCGATTTTTGCTGCAATTTTCGTGCCGATTTTTACAGCAATTTCCACATTATGTGCAGAATATTTTACTAGTTTTAGCTTAAACTATATATATTTTAATTGCAAACTTTTTCTCAATCACTTCAGCACCCTGTTTCTTCCTAGATGACTTTACGGTGAAAATCCCTGAAAAATTCCCGTGAAAATTGCAGCAAAATTCGGTGCTCGTGTGAAACGGGCTTTACACAACTTGCACTGTTTGAAATCTTGATATCTAGTGAAACTAAAAGATCAAGTTTGGCATTTTAGTTTATATTCAATCAAAGCTAGTTGGCTATCAGGGAGGTACTAGTAATTCCCGCATTGGCACTGAACGGATTACACCACAATTTCGAATTCTTCGTTGCTCAGGCTAAGCCTCGATGGCAGTGTAATATATTCTTTCGAACTAAGTACATCCTGTGAGAATGCACAAATCCAAAAACATTATAAATGTCAATGGTTTTGTCTCGTTTTTTTTTGTGTGTGTGTGTTAATTTGCCTACAATCGAGGTTTAGCCTTAGCAAGAACTCGAAACTGGTCTATTGCGATGACTTGTCAGACGGACTGGACTGGAATTCTTCTAATTTCACATTATTCTGTATGGTTAACATTAGCTTCTCGCATAAAGAATATGAACAATTAATTTTGACATTTTAACTAAGCAAAGCTTTCAGACGGAAAAGGGCCATCGAAAATGTTTATTTCTCATTAAAATACTTTTTTTCTCCGATCAAAAACCGGAAAAGCATATTCGTCAATGCAACGATATTCAAATTAGCCTCGTTCATTTTTGCACAGACTTGCAGTAACCATATAAACGTTGAAATACGAAATTATTTGTTGTTGCTCTAAAGACAACCAATTTGAGTTCTTGAAATTTTATGTTAAAATTTTCTAAAATGAGACATTATGATGTAGTTTTCACACAAAATCGACAACATCTCATGCAACTGCTAAATTTAAAGTATTCGGTAAAGAGTGTCATCTTGAGTAGCAAGCTAAACAAAAATATAGAAAATAATCAAGTGCGGTTTAGACCAAGAATAATAATTTGAGTTTTTTGAGTGTCAATTGAATTGAAAACTGTTAAAATGATAATAATTCAAGTTATGAAACACAGGAAAAAAAGAGCCGGCTTTTTATACACTTCAAATTAGCTAACAACTCCACCCCACAGGAAAATATAGCACAGTTACCGAAATATTAGTAATACATTGTTTCCTTTAAAGAATAATTGGTCAGACTTGTGGTTCAATTGAACAGCAAAACAAGATATGGCGAAAACATCATAATATTTAATGATTTTTGAATGGTGGCAGCGATGGGCCGTCGGCTGATCACGATCATTAAATACTATTTTGCTCATTATTAAACCACTTCTTGGTTAAATACTTTGCCTTCACTTGATCTTTTTGACCTAGCTTAATGCTATGATGGTGGCCATCTTATGTAAAGAGCTTTAAACAGTCAAAAATACAAGTAAATCCTAGAATTGCTAAATAACCTACCAGTTGTAAACTACTGGTAACGAAGAACGTTCTACTAAAATGTCAGATACTAAAATTGATCATGTATTTCTTTGTTAGTATAAATTCACTTACTGGATGAACGTCCTGAAAGCCATGTGCTTTGGCTATCTTCTTCGCTTCCTCTAAACCACCGTGAACGTGAATTGCCCAGCCATTCGTGTAGATCTTCTCATCTTTAGCGAAGTCTTGTCCCACAGTCTTCCCCAGAAATAATAAAAACACCAAAATTACATACAAACATGGCGAGAAATCTGCAAACATGGCATTGCTCTAATCCTCTGGCGAAAAAGATTTTTCTGGCCTTTCCAAAAGTCAGAAAAATCCGAGGAAAATAGAAGTCAGAACTTGACTATATATTATTGATTGTTTAGATAGATGCAGAGGTCATCTGTAACCACCAGTAAAATCCTGGCAACGCTAATTGATTTCGGGGACGAATTAACCAATCACGGAGCTCTGACGTATCTTGCCGTTTCAGTCGTTAGTCCGGCTTATTTGATTTTTTTCTGAAATCCATTTCGGTATAAAACCCCTAATTTTTTATAAACAAAATTTATCGCTTTCTACATTGCAATTTTCCAACTTTTTTATCGTAATTCAAAGCTTTAATCAACAGCTTATCATATTTTAAATTCGGTTTAATTGATTTGTTTGTCAAAATATTTCGGTATAAAATCGCTCTTTTTTTCATAACAATCTATTGCATTTTTTCGACGCGTTAGAAATTTTATTTCAATAGAATCTAAACTCAAAGGAGGCAGCTAATTAGGCTTTTAAAACTTGTAGTTATTTCCTCTTTTGTGGATAAAACGATTAAAGATTGATAGGGCTGGAAAAGATGGAGTTTTCCCCCCGAGTGTTGGCGGAACAAAAAAACAGCGTGTTATCAGTTTAGATAAGGTATCTCATGGGAATCAAACAGATGTAGATCCCTTGTTTTATCAAGGTGTTTTTTTCATGATTTGAGTCCTATTAACTTCCAGTTGGTGTGATTGTGGCTCATTTGACGTATTTTGAGATGACGACATAGCGGTAATTGGATCTCTTCCCATCCCGTTGTGCGAAAAACACTGAACCTTTTCTACTTCTATTAAATTGTCAATTAGGAAACCGAGATAAGAGATACCTCATTTTAGCTGAGCAAGGAAGAAAAACATGTTTTATAACCATCTAAATTTATTGTTTATGTTCTGTTTTTCTTTTTATATAGCATAGCAGTTTTTAAAAAAAGTAAAAAAGCAAAAAACCGATTAAAAAATGAAGCAACTTGTTGAACTGTTTCATTCATGATGCCTGAAGTGATTTTCTTTCAGGATGATACGACTGTAAGCAAAGATGTCATGGTTTTTTATATTCATTTTATATATATATTTTTTTACCATCACATGTTCGCAATCCTTTCAAAACTTAGCTCAAAAAGAATGTACGGTAGTCCAGAAGACTCACTGCACACAAACAAAAAATATATTGCATCAAATAGAATAATTTGAACGAATACAAAAAAATATTACTGCAAAAGAAAAGAAAAACCACAAAGACACAAACAAAAATAAACTGCCATAAAACGCAACGCCAAAGAAGACTAAGTACTAGTGCTAGCCATCAAAAACGCCACTTAAAAATGTCATCGTAACACAGTTGCAAGAGCGCGTGGGGACTGCGTGGTGGCCTCACCGAAACACCGAACCAGGGACAGTAGAACAGAACTTTGTTGCGTTCGGATTGAACAAAATTACCCACGCTCATCTAACAGCCAGAAATCCAACTAACACCAGTTAATATATCAGTTTAGCCTAGTTTATAAGTCAAAATTCACATGCGTCAAATACAATGGCAGCAATATATAATTATGTGTCATTCTTTAATGTTACATATTTCGACGAATGTGAAAATCGACTCCTAAACTAAGCTTTAAGACAAACTATATTGAAAATTGACAGGGTTTTTTGTTACAGAAAAAATGTTGAATTTGACCACTTTAAGGTGTCCAATGCAAACGCACCGAGCATACGATAAAACAGCTAATTAAAAACAAACGAACAAATATTTAGCTAATAAAATAAACATCAAGAGAAAAAAAGATAATACGCCCTTGGCGAGAATCTCACCCACGTAGGCGCGTGGGCTTCGGTATTCTAGTCCGATGTGTTGACCACCAATCAAGTAGTAACGACCACGCAGGCGATGTAGCTGGCGGAATATGAAGTTTAGGTCAACAGTAAAGGCGGTTGTACGAAGCCTGAATAAAGTTATCCACTCCATAGAATTATCCACTCCATAGAATTATCCACTCCATAGAATTTCGTTAGAATTTATCCGCTGGATAGGGGTTTATCCGGTGGATAGGGATATTATCCGGTGGATGAGGATATTATCCGGTGAATAGGAACGTCTCCGGTGGATAGGGATTTATCCGGAGGATAGGGATTTATCCGGTGGATAGGGATTTATCCGGTGGATAGGGATTTATCCGGTGGATAGGGATTTATCTGGTGAAATGAGATTTATTCAGTCGATAGGGATTTCTCCAGTGGATAGGGATTTATCCGGTGGACAGGGATTTATCCGGTGAATAGAGCTATCCATGCTGCACCCAGAGCGGTACTTTTTAGTTTTTGTTTGTATAACAACCGATGAAAAAAACTGATATTGAGATATTATACACAAAATAAAGAAAAAGATTAAGCTCCTTTTTCAGTTTTTTATTCACATTCAAAGATAAACAAAAGCTGACTTTATTCCTTCACGAAAACATTTTCACGTTTAACTAAAAAAACGTTCCACACACTGAAAAGACGCACATCATTTTATAACTATCTTCTATTAACTTTATATTTATACTTATCTTATTCTATAACTATTTGCTGATTCTTTGCAGCACTCATATGGCACTTATTCTGCTTAATCTTACAGACTTCTAAGAGCATTGAAGCTTCTTGAAGAAAATTCAAATTCAAATCTTATTGCGCTCGTTTACAAGCGCCGTTACTATTTGAACAGTTTTAAGTTACGTTTTAATGCAAATCTATGTTTAATGATTTGCAATCACACATTTTATTATCATTACTGAATTAATGCAGGATTCCAGTACACTAGATACTAGTTGTACATGATTATTTAAAAAGCACTGCGCGTTTTTGTGTTAAACACGTCTGTTTATTTATGCGTTTTCAAAAATATCCGCATACTTAGTTGTAAATGTTTCCTTAATAGCGCCGTTCTTATACTACTGAATGTAATTTGTCATCGTCTTTGTTGTTGCTTATAATTATTGAGATGTCTTAGATCATTCCATTCAGCTGTCAGTAAAAGTTCCCATCCGGTTGATGTATGTTGTTTCTTAATATTTTCCCATCATTCCATGCATAAGTGTTCACTATTCCCATCTGTTTACAAGCTCCAGTCCTGTCGCGTTCTGGTGTCTTTTCAATATTCTTCTCTTTATCAGCCAGTCTGTCTACCATATCACTGATTTCATCTCTAGTCATATTCACTGAAGGTCCCATTGCGTTTGAACGCTCCTCGCATTTTTTCGCCACGTTTAATCTGTCGACTACTGCTTCGACCTGTTCATTGGAGAGCTTCTGATGTCCTAACGACAACTTTTTCTCAGGATAATTAATATATCTAGTGTTTATCCAAGACATTTTGTTGGGTTTGTTTACAGTAAAGTGTAGTTCTTAACCACTGCAGACATCGGGATTAAAAGACCACGTGACGTCACCGGTCAATAAGCAGACATTCATATTAAAATAGACTTTCAGCTTTTTGTGCTATTAAGCATCGTTTAAACGAATCAAAATCACGTACACTTTTAGCGGTACTTGAAACAGGTTGTTTATTAATGTCAAAAGCGCGCCAGATTTTCGTGTTAAACGCAGACTTATTTATTTATGCGTTTTCAAAAAGATCCGCATACTTAGTTGTAAATAACTCATTAATAGCGCAGTTCTTTATGCTATTGAATGATATTTGTCTTCGTCTTTGTTATAGCTATCGATGGCTAATGGCAGTTGTTAAAAGTCTATTGTCAGATTCAGAGATCATCAAAGATGTGCAATAATGGATTATACAATGATACGGCGTGTCCGTGTAGGGCCTTTTGGAAGGGGTAATACCTTGCTATTGTTTGCTTGTTTGTGCTGTGTTGAGACAGGGACTCATTCAAGTGAGCAGTTTTTTTTCCAGTCAATGGTTCTGTTACTGACCAATGATTTGATCGAGAATGATTCTCGAACGTATCCTTCTGAGCCGTACAAAAAAAGCATTGGTATTAAAAGGGGAATAGACACTACAACTATGACCAACTTTTTAAAATTACTTCATTCAAATTTTTTTAAGCGTTATTTTTACTTTTAAATTTACTCAAAAGTACCTTCAAATGCATGCAAAGAACACAATTTCTTAAGCCGTAAAAAAAAAAAAAAACTAATAAAAAGTTGTGTATATGCATGGACACTATAAACGATGACTGTAATTTTTGTAAATTACTTTATTAAGATTCTTATTTTCGAAGCGTTACCTCTTATTATCAAACTTACATTCAAAAACATGCGATTTTAGACGCTTTGAAAGTAAAATATCCCAATTTCTATGCATACAAACTAATTAGATAAAGTATGACAATTAACAAAACAATATGTGCTAAAAAGCAAGCAAGTTTGAAAACGTGCAAAATATCATCTGGCTATCGAAAGTCAGTCACAGAACAATGAACTGTCTTATGATTAAGCTGTTTGTGCTACATTGGTCTTTTATCATGGAAGACATAATACACACTGAAATCACAACTTGTTTTAGCAGCGAAGGTTAGCGATCGATATGGATAAATCATTGACTTCAAGTCAGTTCATATACACCGGCATTGTGTCGCACGATTTTGACTTTATTTTAATATGCGTTCTAGCTAAAGTGTGTTGCTAGGGTCTAAGGTGTACGAGATCAGATCATTTGCACCATCATGCAAAACGGCGTTTGAAATACTTTAACTACAAGAATTATTTCACAGCTGTATGTAGACACTCAAATGATACAAGAAAAGTGCTGTTGAGTAAAATCAATATTGAGGTAATATTGAAAATGTACGATGCAACCTTTTTGAATAGTTCATACTACATTAACTATTTTTGTACTTATTAGCTGTGTTGTATTCTACATCCAGGGATTCTTTCGTAAACATAAACATGACGTTGAATCCCAGTACATACACAAATATGGTCATTGACAAAATTCCTGAACTAACGCAAGAATCAAGTTTATAACTGCACATGTACATCTTCACATTTTTTTATCCTTGTAGTTGAATGGGATAGCATTTATAGACATTCGGTGCACGATCGTTTCAGTATTTTTTTATGTAGAGCACCATGCCACACCCATATATACACACGTAACTATGTTCCAAGTAAATTCTAGAACCAAGTCAAACAGTTTTAAATCTATGATAATGTGATCTTGGCTTCGTTTTATCACGATCGATGGCCAAGAATGTCATTTGCTTTCCACGCATTGAAGTAATTATCAGCTCCAGTTCTTTGCCTGTCAGGCGTCTTAGCCATGTTTATATCCTTATCAGCTATTCGTTCAAGTAATTTTTCAATCTGTTCAGCTGAAAGTCTCTTGCATTCCTCATCAGAAACAGCGCTCTCCTGTCCGTAAACTTTGTTCACGTTGAGTCTTGTGACAATCTCTTCTATCTGGTCTTTGTCCAGCTTCTGATGTCCAGGTCGATAACTCCTGTCTGGATATTTGATGTAGTTTGCATAGTTCCAAGACATGTCTACAACACCAAACCCGTATCGCTGCGGACTGTGCTGGAACGCTATGAAGAGTTACTTTTATTCAAGGATCTGGTATATTTTAACACCAGACGATGAGAAACGCAATATCATTAATATTTCTGTTAAAAACATACCATCCCCTCTGGGAATAAAATAGTGTATTGCTCAACTACATAATATAGCTTAATCTGCATATAGTAATCGAAAGATTTGTCTTTCATCTGTGCTTTGTGGTGAATTGATAATTAGGATAGTATATATGACATTCAAATATAATAATATTGCATTGATTTGGGCAAATCATTTGAGAATTGATTTGGGGTTCAGTAGGCATCGTTTTCCTGTTAGCAGAGTCTCCCTCAACAGCATAAACCTTAGTTGGTTTATGCATAAACGCGGCAAAGAATATTAAGAAAGTAAAAAATTAAAAGCACCTTTACGATCAAATCATAATCCAAGCACTTTTTTACTTTTATTTATGAAGATCCGTAAAAGCCACTATCAAGGCACTGAACGATTGTGCGTGACTGTCGTTGCGATATTGCGTTACGAGTCACTTGTCACGCTTGACGAAATACACCATGTTCCTATCAACAAAACCATTGAATGGTCGAAATTATCGTCTTCATTTGGAGCTAGCAAATGTTCATGATACTATAAAAGACTCTTTTCTCAGTATTGTATCGCTAAATAACACAAAGCTTCTCTAAGTGACCATACTTCTCACGTAGTTATCGCGTCGTTTGAGCCCTGTTCACACTTTAAACATGTCCAAAAGACCGTGG
Organism: Diadumene lineata; assembly: GCA_918843875.1. Taxonomy (NCBI): domain Eukaryota; kingdom Metazoa; phylum Cnidaria; class Anthozoa; order Actiniaria; family Diadumenidae; genus Diadumene; species Diadumene lineata. Next base: position 9,412,410 of record OU974079.1, read on the forward strand.
GGTACCATTGAAAAGCCGCCATTTGAACTGGGATACCAAAAACTTGAAGCAGAAGATATTGATAGTGTTGTAGAAAGATTAAGCCAACCGAGGAAAACACCAAATAATCCGAACACAGCGAAGAATCGAAAAAAGGCCGAAGTAGAACGAATATTAGACAAAGAAGGCATCCAAGCGATGGTTGCTAGACTTGCAAACAAACAAGAAAATTTACCCAAAACACCCGATCGATCAAGGACTGGACCACATAAGAAAGAATGGGGTAATGTATTGAACTCTTATGCATGGCATGGAAAGAATTATCAAGCTATAATATGTGGCGAAGAGAGTCCTTGAGGTACATGGGGTACAATAACTTTAATGATCATAAACAACACAATTAGGAACTCGCATCACTGAAGACATTCTTATAACTCCAAAAGTTGACACTATGGATTCTGTGTAATTATATTTAGAAAATATTAAATATTTGTACCTTCAGAGTTTTATTTATACGTTAGACAATATTTTTAGTCCTTTCCCTCCCGTCCCTCTTGTCATAAAACTGTGTCTCTTGAGACATACCAGTACTTTTATAACGTCAACACAGTTACTATGCCAACCAGACAGTAAATCCAAAATGGCCAAGAAACCTTGGGGCACAATAACTCATCCAAAGGACAGAAATCCCGAGTTTCTGATGGGTTATCAAAAAGCTTCAAGCAAGCAAATCAACGAAATGGTAGAAAGGCTTTTCGAGCATGATTATGTCAACAAACATATCAAGAAAAACACTGAAAAGGATCGGAAAGCGAAGGTCGAACCAAGCGAGTTCGGCGATGCTAAAGACATCGAGGAAGTTGTTGAGAGACTGACTCGAAACACTGAACGTAATGTTACTGATGCCAAAAGGACGGGATCTATGGGACAGCAAGGAGTTTTGAATACGTTTGCTTGGAAAGGATACAACTAATTACGGTTTATAAAGACTGTAAACTAACATGACAGTTTGCGTGAAGCGATACACAATGGACTTTAATACCACCAGCTGAATTGATTGTCGTAGCACAGTCCGCACAGACCACAGGCCCCCCAAGCTGATAGGGGGTAAAACATTTCAAACTTAACCGAAGATGTCTTTGATTTAGAAAAAACAGAAAAATTAATTATATTGAAAATAAGGTTCACGTACCTCAAGTTTACATTGTGTTTGCCTCTTATGTGCAATTCAAACGCGATCTGAGGGATTTTAGAGGAATTTTCTAAAGTTAACATAAGAGATTAAAACAATGTAAACTTGAGGTACGTGAATTGAACTTTATTTACAATATTAGTGATTTTAAAGACTTATAATGAAATGTATTATTCGGTTATTTTTGAAATCGGTTTTATCCCCTATCAGCCTGTGAGGGGGGGGGGGGGGGGGGGGGCGGTTGCTGTGCACAGACTTTGATCAAGTGTGTCAATTTATACTGATGTACATGCGAATTTCAACAATTTGATGAATTATTGCTCCAGTGTTCCTTAACAAAATAAATCACTAGATCAAATACAGGTTTTGCTTTTTCACGGCACTGAGGTCGAATTAAAGTTCAAGATTTTTGTCAACAGTTGAATTGGCAGCAAACTTTGAATCCAATTTCTTGCAAATCGAGGTTGATATAGTACTTTTTGGTAAATGAAGGAAACTTTCTAACACTGTCGATATGGTCTGACGTTCTTTCTGATGACAGATTTTGTGTCGTTTTCTTGAAAACAATAATGGCAGCCAGATTTTTGGATTTTATCCCTTTCTTTTCCCCCGTTTCCTGCGAACTGCGAGCGCTATTTGGTGTTTTCAGTGCTCCCGTCCATGAATACTGCTTTCGAGCCTCGTCTAAACCGGCCTACACATACCGATGTTTCTAAAATGTTATAAAGAATTTATTAAAATTCAAAACTCGTAGTGCTGAGGTGCACTTTAAGCGGCGTTTACACGAGCAATTTTTCCTTGACAATTTTTCCTTGACAAAAATTGCTCGTGTAGATTGAGTAAAATGGACAATTTTTCCTTGACAAGGAAAAGCGGGTGTGCTGGCTTTTGTAGAGGAAAGAGAAGGGATCGGGGATTCTTGGGATTTATTTTCATCTATGACCTGACCGAGGAAGCTGTTTCAGTAATATTGTTGTCTTCTAAAATAGTTGTTTTTCTCTATCTATCGATAAAGCTCAGTAATAGTGATCCCTACTCTAACCTTAAGGCAACTAAATATTTGAGGGGGGAGTGCTTGGACAATTGTTGTCGTTCAGATATTTATTATCTCCGTGTATGTTAATTACATTATTTACATGGCCGGCTGTTTATGACAATTAATGTTGAAATTGAATTTGTATTTTTGTTTTTTTGCCTTATTTTCATTTATTTAAATCTTTCTTTTTAGAGAATTATTTTCCTTTTCTCAAGACATTCATGAGTGTATTTTGCTGAATAAATTTGTTTTATTTTTTTTTTTAATTTATTATTAAGTGGAATTTTTATCGAAAGAGCGCATTCTTGTCTTATTTATCTTATTTTATTTGATCGAAAAGCTGATATCTTTTGTTGCTGATTATAGGACATTTGATTAGAAAGAGTATTTCGTTCTCGGCTGTTCTCGAATTTTATATTGTGTCCGATATTTACTCTTACCCCTCTCCCCGCAAAAAATCATATGGTCTGGTCCGTCCGGCCCCTATGCTATCTTGTGCCCTGATCAAAATGATTGTAGATAACGACTCCAGCTGATTCACAAATCACGAACCGCAATATATAACAAACAACATTCATACTCTGTGCTCGAATTTTTATTGTGCTCGATATTGCCATCCACCCCTCCCCCTTAAATATCATATTGTCCGTCGGGTCATATGCTATCTTGTGCCCCATCAAAATGTTTGTAGAACTACTCCAGCTGATTCACAAATCACGAACCGCAATAACAAACCACATTCATATCATTAACTATTAATAGCGTTTTACACTTGATCCATGAAACAACATCATGTATTACAACGGTTGCGATCAGTGCCCTGTTCTTGCAGACTTTCATGGTCTACACGAAAGTCTTCAAACTATACAAAGTACTTTAGATACACAAGTAAAATCGCAGAAAAAACGGCGTCGAACACGAGATAGATTAGCTGTGCAGTTAGAAGAGTTGCAAGATGTTGTTGAGGAAACTATGAATGCAAGGGATGATACTAGGCCAGATCCGGATGATATGTCTTTACAAGAGAAGATTGAACACTTTCTTGACTGGAGGAATGAGTTACAAGTACTGCATAGCTCCATTGGAAGGTAAACGACATATCATTGATGAAAATACAATTTCAATTTATCATTGCTATATAGTCTCTCATTTATTATTCACAACTAATCGAATATTAATTACATGTTACCGAGTCAGGCGCCCGGGGGGGGGGGGGGTACTACCCTATATCGACTATACGGGGATGATCCGCTGAACAGGGTATGATTTTTGGACCTTGGTGTCATGAACAGGGTATCTAATTCTACTCTATTTCCGATTTAATCCAAACTTCCTGTCATAATCAGGGCCCAAAAAATGAGAGAAATTATTTTGCATTCAGGAAATCGGCAGGAATAAGATCGTTGACTTTAAAAAAAAGATAAGAGCAGCACGTGTGTCTGAATTGATATATTTATACAAATCATATAATGTTTGTAAACAATTGTAATTTGTCATAAACAGGGTATGGAAGTTAGGTATTTTTAATTCCGCGCTCTATGTAACTAAGTTTATCTGAAATATTTTTTTTAGTTTTACCACGAAGAACCATTTCTCAGGTTAAGCTAAGAGACATTTTGTTAGTGTTAATACATTAATTAAACTGTCTACCTCTATACTAGAGGGGTCAATAAGGCGCTCTCTTACTGGAATACTTGATGAGTTGACAACAGCATGGGACCTAATACTGTCCCCTGAGGGACTCCACGAATAACATCAAGAAAGTGAAGCAATACCATTCACCGACAGCCTTTGTTTACGAAATATGTCTGTTTCTTTCTATAAACAATCAACTAAAATTGCATGAAAATTGTTCCAATTTGTCTTGAGATTGTAGACATTATCAGCACCCACAGTTCATCAATGCGAACGATAATTTTTTTCAAAAAGTGAGCGGTCTAGCTAACGATTTAAATGCTCCGTCCCCTCTGGCAAAGGTTTAAATTGATTATTATGTTTTTAATTTGATTTTGTGCATTAGCAAGTCGACCACCAGTGGACCTACGTCATCGAACATTAATTCATGCAAAATGTCAGTGGAAATTATGAAAAGGACGCATAGTTGTTTTCGCTGATCTAGTTCAACTCATATTCAGGAATAGCCGTTTAATTAAATAAAGTGACGACTTAGCCGTAGGGACAGCAAAAATAAAATTCATGCAAGGAAAATCGATGTGAAAAAGTCATCGAACATTAATTCATGCAAAATGTCAGTGGAAATTATGAAAAGGACGCATAGTTGTTTTCGCTGATCTAGTTCAACTCATATTCAGAAATAGCCGTTTAATTAAATAAAGTGACGACTAGCCGTAGGGACAGCGAAAATAAAATTCATGCAAGGAAAATCGATGTGAAAAAATCGTGCAGAGACGATATAATAATGATATACTCATAGCAAAAAACAAAATGATGCGAAATAAATGGAGACGAAAATCAAAACCTCAATCACTTTAGGATGAGGGGACCCAGGCTTAGGATCAGGTTGCTTTGAAATAAGAAGGGAATCGGTGCAGTAACAATAACAAAGGATCAGATTGGTATCAACGATTAAAACTCGAAAATTAAACTCAAAACCAGTTTATTTGCAAAAACCTTATAAAGTCAAGTTACAATATATTTGAATTTATTTAATTCGTATAGACACATATAACTTTTACACTTAGGATATGTGAATACTGTACACGAAAAAGGGCGCAATTGACAGGAATAAATAGAATAGATTTATATATCATGTCATAGTCTGATAGCCTGAAATCAAGGCTGCACCTGGACAACATTGAATAATGCAATCTTATTCGCGAAATTCATACACAAATCATGGAAACTAGCTTTGTTCGCAAGTATTGAAAACTACAGAACAAAATCGTAGACCCAATTACACCATTAGCAAATGCAAGACCAGCACCCGTCATCCGAACTATGAAGTCAACGGTCAAACTGTTATTCAATTTAAAAAGATTGACGGCACCATTGTAGCAAACAAACAATAAGTACGGGAAAAAGAACGCAAATATCAAAGAAATAAACATGGAGTTCACTTTCAAACGCATGGCAGTTGCACGCACATTCTGTGTGTTGGACGTCGCACCAACGTTAGACATACCAACTACGCGTTGTCGACGCATTTTGCGTACGATCATGATGCAAGTCACAAACAGAATTATGAAAGGAATCACGTAGAAGCACACTGTGAACGATAGGTAAAATCTAGAACGATATTCAACAGATTTGTCGAACATACAAATCAATGTGTATTTGTTGTTGGGAAGATCGAACTTAACCATGGCCATCGTTGGTGTTGTTAAAAGAGTTACAAGCCCACCTAAGATCCACGCTGCAAAAATAAGCCTTTTAGCTGTCCTATTACTAGGGACTTTGAAGGGAAAGTAAACGGACATAAAGCGCTCCATACCTATAAATAAGTAATTCATGCATGTTACAACAGGAAAAAAATAACTTGCATATCTAGCTAGCTTGCAAAGTAAATCACTGCTAATAAAATCCACAAAGATTCCAGTTACGCCGAGAGGAAGTGCTATCAGTGCGGTCAACACATCGGATAGGGCGAGACTTTGAATGAAATAATCCGTCACTGGACGTCTAAGGTAACCGTTTGGAGCTCTATTCTTTTTCTTCTGCATAAAGTGCAGGATTAGAGAGTTTGCCAGGAATTCGTATAATCCTACTGCGACCGATGGACATGCGATCCCCAGTTTGATGCCCAGTTTTATTGGGTTAGAGATGTAAGATGGCGAGCTGCTGCCGGTGGAGTTGTGTGTGGTACTGTTCAGCGGTCTGTTGGTGGCATTCATTTTCCGTGCTGTTTCAGATTTTGAGGACAATTCCTGATAAAACAGCAAAATCAAATACAATTTAATTAGTTTCCCTGTGATCACAGATCTAACACCTGTGTTTCGTAATGTCGTTTTTATTTTTTAAAAAGCAATTTCGAAATAATGAAATTAGGGCTTGGTTATTTTCTACTTTTCAAAAACACGACATTTCAATAGAAACTTTCGTTTAAATATTGATATAAAGACTATATATTTTTGTCTTTTTTACCTTGCAAGTGTCGTACAAAATTAGAGAGGATTTCTTTTCCTAGTCGCTGTCCTCGAATGTGGTGAATGCAAAGATGCTCTGCTAATGAGCGCAATGAATAACATGTGAACGTACATATGGCTCAAAGTGGAAAATATAAACTGAATCCGTTAGTCAATTTGTGACGTTTTGACTTTAAAAGCATAATTGTTCGGATAATTTTTGATAATCGCTGACTGACGGACAACTGTTTTTGATGGAAATGTTTTTTTTTAGGGGAAACAATTGTGCCTTAATTCGAAACAGGAAAACTCCCACATAAATATTCATAAAATCGCTATTTAAAAAAAAGTCTTTTTTTAAACACTTAAAAAAAGTTATACAGAGGCAATCTTAGCAACAATCTTAGTAAGAAAGTTAACCATGAAATAAGAAATAAAACGTTGCAATTGTATACACACCTCCAGTTTTGACTCGAAGGTAGGTCGTAGTCTATGAACAGTCGTTATAAAGTAAATAAGGTAAATTTAAAAAAATATAAATGTGTTTTCAATAAAGTCATAATTTTCTACAGTATTCGAATATACCTCAATATACCTCTACTTGTAACACTGGCGGCAAAAAAATGTTTTTCAAACAACTACTAACGACATCACTACCTTTTTTAAGATATTTGAAATCTCATCCGAATTATTTTATTTGATACTGGTGCTAGACCCTTTGTCCCAGTGTTGCCATTATGATCCTGTAGCACCATGGCTGATTTATATCCCTGTTCGTAACCACCGAAACTGATAATAATGATCAGTCTGGTAATTTTTAGAGACAAAAAATTGGAGAAGTCTTCGGGGAATGGTTACAAACTGAACGGGTCTTTTTAGGGGTGTTTCAAGTTAAAGGGACGATCAAACTTGTTGTTTTTCTTAGTTCCTTGTTTTTAGAGTGCATTATGTTTATGTCTTATATATTAGGTACCATTTTGAGTTTTTCGACATGTTGCTGGAACGGTTAAACCCATGCTTAATATAATGTTGTGACCATTCTTACTTTTATTACGTAGGTCGTTTTAGTAATAGACAAGGTGCTTTTATGAGTCTTTCAGCTATCATATGTGCTAATTCGTACGATATTTTGACCTGGACATCCGATACTATCGATGGAATTCTTATTGAAAGAGACACCATGTATCTCAAAGCTCTTGAGGAACGCTGTATTCCTGATCCGAGACGATTTCCTTAAACTATTTACCTGATAGAGTTCATTCATCTACGATGACTACAGTATCATCTTCCATTGATAATCTACAGAATTCGTTGGGTGATCAGACAACTTAACTGAGCAGCCAGGCCCCCCGCTTGTTTACAAACAACTGACAGAAAAGCAGCTTAAAGATCACTTATGATGGAGCAAAATTACTCGATATTGAACAAGTCATTTAATTTGTTGACAAAATATATAAATCAGTCGTTAAAATTGTGTTAATCGTTTTGACAAATTGTTATCGTTTTAGCATTTTATACACATTAACCAGTTATGTATTATATTTTTGCATAAAAATTATATATATATACATTTTACAAATTGAAAGTATTTTAATATTTAAAAGAGTACATATCATGGAAAAAGAATTTAATCGATATGTAATAAGTAACAAATTGTTAACTAGTCATTTCAGTTGTTAACATTTGAAGATGTTATAAATTGTTATTAAAATATGTTGAAGTTAATATTGCATTATTGTAAATATTGTTATTGTCTTAGTGACATGAAACCCGCAAAAAGACATGTTAAACTAATACATGTTAGTAGGCTCTAATTTCATTGTTTAGTCTCTATTTGACTATTAGATATTACAGCCAAATTCGTTGTATCGCGACTAGCCGTTTCAAAACTTTGCTTTAATTTTGGTCTTTTCTGAACCGTCAATCAAGTTCATAGGGCGGGGCTTGACCTAACACGTTCTGTAATTGGTCAACTTGAAATAAAACTCCGCCTCTGAAATTGATTGACGGTTCAGAAAAGACCAAATCAAAACAAAGTTTTCAAACTGCGGGTCGCGATACAACGAATTTGGCTGTAACAATCTAAATAGTATTTCACAAGTTTAATGACATCACTATCCCCATGGGTAACCCAATCAGAGCATGTAACTGAACAGTCTTCTCTCTCACTCAAAACGCTCTTACACTAAGTCGCAGCACTTCACTTTTGATAAAAACCACTAGTATAGGTACCATTTTGAGTTTTTCGACATGTTGCTGGAACGGTTGAACGAGAAACCCATGCTTAATATAATGTTGTGACCTTTCTTACGTTTATTACGTAGGTCGTTGGGTATCGCCAGACGCATGCGCGGTGGCCGTGAAGAAATCGACGATTTACAAGAGATTCACGATGATATCACAGACTATCTCTATGATACTGACTATCTGTACGACAAAGCCCGCGAAAAACTACAAGAACTCACAAGACTACCCCCACGACTGCCAAGAACCAATCACAACACTAGTGGAAGAGATAGTGGTTACCAGTCTCCACGGCCAAGTACACAAGTTAGTCGTCACCATGGCAATAGATACTTGACGTCTATAGTACGCGATGCAGAGACCATCAAAGCAGTGGGTCTGCAGAGTTCGTTGCAACTAGAGAATGAAGTGGAAAGATTGAAAGCAAGGAGTATTGATATGGCTAAAGATCTTGTGTCTTTAAATAAAGTGATTGAACGACAAAAACGTGAGCTGGTGGAGTTGACAAGAATGAAGAGAAGCAATGAAATAGCCGAAAGAGATTTAGAGGACTACTAGCAACAGTCATATTGATTAATTTGTTGTCAGTGTTTTTTAATGGTATTTGCATGAAATAGCAGAAAGGCAGCTGGATCAAGGACTATTATTTATCAATTATTTATTTATTCATTTCAAAATTTTATTTTGAATACCATCATACCCAAGAGGACTATTAGCAACACATGTAATTGAATTTATCGGTCAAAAAAAAAAAGAAAAAAAAAAAAAAAAAAAAAAACTCGTTTGATATTATTATTTCAAAAGAGAACTATAATTACACGTTTTGCAGTTAAGGACGTTCCTGGGTAAATGAAGTTCTAATGTCATTTTTATGAAAGTTTGTACAAAGCTATTTCATTATATGAGGATTTCAAAAATGCAATAAAAATTGGGGGTCACCGAGTTTGTTTTTGAGGTACAAGGCGTAGAAAATGGGGTATTTTGATGAAAAACGCGCGTATTTAAACACTACCGATTTCAAAGAATAAAGTCATAAAAATGTTGTAAAACAGAAATCAACGCTCTTTAAAATTTGGAAAGAAAATTAATAAACTGTTGTCTTCCATTTCCAAGAAATAATAGGATTGTTTATGCTTTCTTTGCAAATAAAAATGCTTTTAAGTTAAGCGATGTCGCTGGATTCGTTCCAAGGTAGGGGTCGATTTATTTTACAAAAGTGTACTGTTCTTCGTTTCATGTAATGTCATTTTTTTGTGTTTCACATATGTTGTAGTCTTGATAAAAAGCTTCATTTCACGAAAGAAAAAAATAGGGGTCACCGGCTTTGTTTTTGAGATATCTTGCGGCAAAGTTGAAAAAAAATCTGGCCATCTTGAATACCGCGCGGAGACTGGGTTCTAATAATTTACTGTTTACCGCAAAACGTTTAATATTTTATCTTTTTGTAGCAAATTGACTTTAAACTACAGAAAAATAAACTCAATTGCTTTTCAATTGAAGACAATTGGGACTTAGATGAAAAAAAATGAAGGAAAAATTATCATTAATTTGACCAACGGTAACGAGCGCGCGCGCTCAATCTTGCGCAGTAACGATGCGCGCGACCAATACCCAGGAACGTCCTTAATTAGTCCACTGAAACATTGATTCGATCGCAAGAACATTTCCTTAAGGCTATGCGATCGTGCATACTCAAAACAGATATTTAGTTTGAGTGACTGAGTAGAAAATTGTGTAAAGTAATTGGGGGTCACCGTCTTCGTTTAGAATATATGATTTTTCAAAGTCCCTTAGAAAATACCGGATATTTTTCGAAAGGGCGTGTTTTAACAAAGTTTTACCCCTAAAAGCAAACAAGAAAGAACATTCAATAAAGTTTCAACCCCTATAAGATATAAAAAAAACATAATTTTAACCCTAAAAGTGACTCGAAATCGCTTATTTCTAACCTCTAAAAGATACTGTGGGCATCCCCGGTCATTTTCTCCTGGATTCCTTTTTACTCGGGATTCCTGTGTACACAGGTATCCCGAGGTATAAAATGGCCATCATTCGTCGTGTTCTTCGTTCGCAAAACTCACATCCGGGTATGAACCAACAATGAAAAGCTGCACGTCACAAGAGTCACATGTTTGCAAACACACGGACTTCTGGGACTTCTACACAGCACACAGAGGAAGCCATATTGGATAAATTGTAGAAAATTTCAAGTCATGTCGAAGAATTATCTGGATAATACGCTCAATTCACTCACCTCATACAATGCCGTTCACGGTCTAGCCACACTAAAAGATGACGAGCGTTTTCGGACAGGGCATTTAACGAGAGACCGTGAACATATCGTGAAACTTATCGTGAACTATCTATCAAACAAGCTACCAATCTATGAAAAAGCGAAAAACTCTTATACTAACACTTATAGCAATAGGGACTCAAATTCAGATTGCTACCAAGATTCTAATCACAAAGAAAGAAGCACCATATTAGTTTTGAGCAAGGACATGACAAAATCTACGACCAATGTCTTTGAAAATGTGTACCAAGCCGCTTTTAATATCTCAATATTTAAGGTAATTCTCATATTAAGCTTACTTACGTTGTTGGTAACTCAAGACAGAGCATTCTATATCATTTGTTTATCAATAACGATAGCTCTATTATTGTTCATATCAAATATTATGGTAATTGACTTGTATAGTAAGTGTTATATTTCTTCGTTTAACGATGTGAATGCATTAGATAAAGCGGAACGTTGGACGACTGTACATGCAATAGATAAACTTATATGCAATGATTCAGAAGTCACAATAAATATCTCAAAAAGTACCAGGTCGCTATATTCAAGGTTTGTTCATTATAATTATCGACATGTAAAGTTGTCTTGTAATGTATCATACATGTATCATACATGTAAACGACGTAAACGTGATCGTGAGCCAAGTAGACTACCAACATCAACTCTGAAGCGCCTGAATACTAAGAGTAAAAAACTCAGACTGTTAGTTTACCACAGAATACGTTTATATACACCAAAATCATCAAAGTTGTATGATTATCTAAATATACACACGAGGAGAACAGCTGCAAAACAAAGTTATACAACTTTAGCACGAACCAAAGGTAAAGCTGCTGATCGATATTGGTATTTATTTTCCTGTAATAGACCAATATCTCTTTATAAGAACCAGTCACATGCAAGGGATTATTGTCAATGGAAACTATTTAATGATATAGAGACGAACCCTGGTCCTAATGACAAAGTATTTGTAGAACAACGTAATACCATATCAGCACCATATAGTCAAGGTAATGCCATCATATTTGGACAAAATGCTGGACAACAATGTGTTGCAATGAGTTTATGTTCTTTAATATATTATAATAATCATGGAATAAATTCATCAAATGATCTTGTGAAAATAATGTCTATAGGAGATGAGCTATACACTAGATTGTCACAGTCAGCGCAGCAATCATTTCTTTTGATATCTGAATTACCAACTGCGTTAAATGTATTTAATAGTGATTATGAACTGCAGTATAGTGAGAGTTACTCTGGTAGTTTACAACAACAAAATGTAATAGAAGGATACGACTATTGTACTTCTCTACAATCAGCATTCCAGTCATTGATATCTGATCATTTTACTAGTTTTATATTAACAATAGGATGTACTGCTGTTGCTGTATATTGTTATGACAATATGAGATTTAAAGTATTTGACTCTCATGCGCGAGATCAATATGGTAGAAGTGATGTTAACGGTACATGTGCATTACTGGAATTGTCATCTTTAAACAATCTGATTCAATACTTTCAAAGTATTCACAGCAATGATATTTTTGAGATTAAAGGGGTACATATCAATAAACTACAAGAGAATATACCCTGCATTGACAATGAAATTCCCAATTTTAACCTTAGTTGTGCTATAGCCGTATATTCAATTTGTTATTCAACAATGAAATCATGTGGCTATTGGAATGACAGTGATCTTAGTCAGATTACAAATGGTGGCAAAGAGTTTTTAAATAGTCTTAGTTTAAATCATATATCACCAGATAATATTCCAAATATGATCAACATCTGTGGAGCTGAAGTGACATGTATGACCAATTATACTTCAAATGGGACTCTAACTGATTCTAACGAAAGTAAGTGCACTCTCAAAAATATGATTGAAAACAATCTTGAGAATTCTGGGTTTATGATGTGGTTTTCAAGTTCTTGTATAAGTTGCATTTTCAAACCTACTAAGAGATCAAAGTATGTGTACTCTACATTAATATGTGATCCATCAAATACAACAAATGTTCAATACACTAAAAATGTCAGTGGAACAAGCTCACTTGTAGATACAATTATCAATATTACAAAGTCTTGGCATGGTATCGAACAGAAATATCGGCTACAATTTTTAATTTGCTCTTGTGATAATATTGACAGCAATGAAAGAAAGAGGTTGATCAAAAATCACAAACGAAGATTAAATTATAATGAAGCAGAGATACCAAGGAAAAAAATATTATTAGAAGATCTTAGAAAGAAATATCAAATCATGGATAACAGTAAAAAACTACAACGATTAGCTAAGAAATCTGAAAAATATAAAGCAATGGATAGAGACAAAAAACAACAACATTTGAATGATCGAAATACAAAATATACACAAATGAATGGCATACAAAAACAGCAGATATTGGACAAGAAATGTGAAAAGTATAGAATGATGGAAACTAATAAAAAAGAAGAGCTTTTAAATAGAAATAAAGAGAAATACTATCAGGATTCTCAAAATAAAAACCTACAATCGTGTATAGATCGTTTTAAGATTTTAGTAAGAGAAGGACCATATTATATATGTTGTGTTTGTAACCGCAGCCTATATAAGAAATCAGTTATTAAGCTTATCTTAAACAAATATCCATCTGATTCTATGTTTAACATCAAAGAATCATATGATGGGAAAGAATATATATGTAAAACATGTCAGTCAAAATGTATAAAGAATGCAATTCCATGCCAGGCAATAATAAACAACTTACTTGTTGATGACATACCTACTGAGCTTGACTGTCTGAGAAAACTAGAACAAATACTAATTGCACAACGTATAGTATTTGAAAAGATTGTTGTGATGCCCAAAGGTCAGCAACGAAAGATTAAGGGTTCTATCTGTAATGTACCTGTTCGATGTGACCAGACATGTAATATTTTACCACGCCCATCTGAGAGATCTGGTATTATTATGTTAAAATTAAAGAGAAAGCTACAATTTAGAGGACATGTATATTTTGAAGCTGTAAGACCAGAATCTATACAAGCAGCCTTGAATTGGTTAAAATCTAACAATATATTATACAAAGATGTTTCAATAGATTGTACAAATATTAACAATGAACTCACAGATATCACTTCCCCTGAAAGTAACAATAGTTTACAAACATCTGATACTAATGATGAGGCAAGTAGTCCAGCTAGCCCTACAGCTGATGGTGATTTAAACCAAGACCAACCATTAGATATAGACAATGAAACTAGACTAGATGAAGAACAGGATGACCCTTTAAATGAATACAGATCACCAGCTAATGAAACATGTTTGCAATCTACACTACCAGATTACCCAGTTATTATAGAAGATAACAGTTCTAATGTATCTACTGGACGTGAAATATACAATGTTGCACCAGGTGAAAATAAACATCCAGTATCTTTAATGACTGATAAACTCTGTGAGGAACTTGCATTCCCAGTATTATTTCCTAAAGGTAGATTTGGATACAAAGCTGAAAGGAAAATAAAATTATCACCTGTTAAATATTTTAATACTAGACTATTACATTACAGTGGACGATTTGCTATGAACCCTGAATACTTATTCTTTGCACAATTCATAATAGAACAGAAAAAGGTATCTGATAGTATCAATATAGCTCTTAAGAAAGTTCATGGTCAACATGTCACTGCATCACAAGTGAAATCAAATATTCAAATACTACAAAATCTTATTTCTCAGGATCAGGCATATTTATTCTTAAGACAGATACCTGGATCACCACCATACTGGCAAAAATTCATGTATGAAGTAGTAGCAATGGTAAAACAGTTAGGTATCCCAACATGGTTTATGACATTATCATGTGCTGATTTAAGATGGCCTGAGTTGTTTCAAATTATTTCAAGAGCTAATGGTAAAAACCTGAGCGATGAAGAAGTAGATGCTTTGTCATATGATGAAAAATGCAGACTTATCAATCTTAATCCTGTTATTACAGCAAAACATTTCCAATACAGAGTAGAAACCTTCTTTACTGAGATTTTACTCACTAATGTCAATCCAATTGGTAAAATAGTCTATTATGCTCTCCGCATAGAATTCCAGATGAGAGGTTCTCCTCACTTACACGCATTGATATGGACATCAGATTGCCCTAAGCTATCACATGATACTAAAGATGCCTATATAGACTATATTGACCAACATGTACAAGCCTATCTACCAAACAAAGAAACTGATCCTGAATTATATGAACTAGTCAAGAAATATCAAACTCATAGCCACAGTAAGACTTGTAGAAAGTATAAAAACATAGCATGTAGGTTTAACTTTGGACAGTTTTTTACTGATAGAACTATTGTATCTGAACCCTTACCTGATGATATGGATGAAGAGTTGAAAACAAATACATTAAACAGATGTAAAGAAATACTTTCATTAGTAAAGCAGAAAATAGATGCTGTTCTTAACCCTAGTAAACCTGATTATAATCCATCTCTAACTCAAGAAGATATATTAACAGATGTTGGTATCACTAAACAAGAATATGAATCTGCATTATCAGTATCACCTGACTCTGACTATGGTTTACACCTAAAGAGACCACTTGACAGTTGTTTTACTAATAACTATTTTATTGCTGGTATCAAGGGATTTGCAGCTAATGTAGATCTTCAACCAATTTTTAATCATTATAAATGCATCACATATGTATGTAGCTATTTCACCAAGGATGAAACTGAATGTTCACAAGCTATTGTTAATGCTGCACGTGAAGCTAGAGAGGCAAATCTAAACATTAGAGATGGACTTAAAAAGATTGGTGCAGCATTTCTATCTTCTAGAGAAGTAAGTTCGCAGGAAAGTGTTTATCGCTGCATGCCAGAACTGTGGTTAAGAAAAATATACCCCAAAACTGTTTTTGTGAGCACAGATATGCCAGAAAGAAGGTTACGAGTTGCTAAGAGCCAACAAGAACTTGATGATTTAGATGATGATAGTACTGATATATATAAGTCTAATATTATTGAACGGTACAGTATAAGACCAAATTACATCCAATCGGTTAACAATATGTGCCTAGCTGAGTTTGCTTCTTTCTATTACAAGGATTATAGAGCTGATATATCTGAAACAGCTGATGCTCAGCCTGAAGTACTTAGTGATGATATAATTGAACAATCTCATATAGATAATAATGATGACACAACTATGTTGCCTAACAAAATAAGATTAATGAATGGTAATGAAGTTATGAAATGTAGGAAGGTTAAAGCTATCATTCGGTATCATACTCCAAATAAAACAAAAGAACCTGAGAAATACTTCCATCATCTCCTAATGCTATACTATCCATGGAGAGATGAAACTGAGCTTATCGGTGATCAACAGACTTACATGTCTAAATTCAGTGAACCAAATGTGCAATCATTAGTAGAGAAAAATAGAAATGTATTTGAGCCAGATTCTGATGCCGTTATAGAAGCACTAGAAACACTGAGAAATAATAATATGAGCACAATTCACTCTTATGATCCAATTAATGACCAAGAAAATGAGGATTTGCAATCACAATTACCACAGGATAACTCTAGTGAAGAGTCGTTTAATAATCTACCTCCAGAGCACCTTGGTAATATAAACAATTCAAATGATTCTCCTGCTATCTCTACATATATACAGCCATCTGATATATCTGATGATGATCTTCGTCATTCAGTAAGATCACTTAACACTGAACAACGTAAAGCATATAACACTGTATTAACCTGGTGTAGAAACAAGGTTAAAAATATGAACAGTATTAAACCAGAGAAAGTAGATCCTATCTATATATACATTTCGGGTAGCGGAGGAACAGGAAAGTCACATTTAATAAGAAATCTCTACCATACAGCTACAAAAACATTTAGACATGGTCAATCAAATGCAGAAAAACCAACTGTATTATTAATGGCTCCAACAGGTGTAGCTGCTATCAATATCAATGGTACAACTATACATACTGCTTTAGCAATCCCCAAAGAAGCAGGAGAAAATGTACCTCCAATGTCAGATCAAAAGAGAACACAAATAAGGATATCTCTGTCTGAACTAAAGTTAATAATTATTGATGAAATTTCTATGGTATCAAATACCACATTACTGCATATACATCAAAGATTAAAAGACATATTTGCTACTCCAAATGACCAGCTTTATGCAGGACTTAGTATTATAGTAGTTGGTGATTTATATCAACTCCCACCAATACGCAGAAAACCTGTATTTGATGAATATAAAAACAACATATTTAATTTATGCCATCCTTGGTCAGTATTTGAAATGGTAGAGTTAACTGAGATTATGAGACAAAAGGATGATCAACCATTCATAGAATTATTGAACAGATTAAGAACTGCTTCACAAACTGACGATGACCTTCAAGTTATACAATCAAGAGTTTTAACATCAAATCAAACTGATTACCCAACACAAGCATTACATATCTTTGCTGAAAATGCACCTGTAGATCAACACAATAAAATGCACTTAGAACAACTGAATGAACCTTTATACAGACTAATAGCAATTGATCAATACCCACAACACGTATCAAAACAAGACATTGATAGAGTATTAGCCAGAGGAAGATCAGAGACTGGAGGACTTGATTCTGAAATATTGATTAAAGTGAACTCTCGTGTAATGCTAACAACTAATATAGATATAAGTGATAGACTGATCAATGGTCAAATGGGTACTGTAACAAAAGTAGCTATTAACAGAAATACCAATAAACCTTCTGTTATCTATATCAAGTTTGATGACTCACAAGCTGGTATCAATGCTATACAGAAACATCCTGATCAATATGCCAGAGAAACAAGTTCTGTACCATTAGTACCTGTACTTGCAAGAATTAAAGTCAGACCAGGAAAGCCATCTTCACCAGAATTACAAAGACTACAGTTCCCTCTAACACTAGCATGGGCATGTACAGTACATAAAGTACAAGGATTAACATTAGATGAAATAGTTGTTAGTTTTGATCTAAATAGACAAACCTATTTTAACTATGGACAGATATATGTAGCACTTAGCAGAGCCAGATCTTTACAAGGTTTACATGTCATTGGTCAAATAGAAAACAAACATGTAAGAGCTAATCCTAAAGTAAACACTGAATATGAAAGAATGAGACAAATGCACAATACTGATATGGATTGGACTGCGTCAAAAGCTGATAATAATCATGTTACTATCTCTTTGTTAAATATTAGATCTCTAAGAAAACATAGCATTGATATCAAACATGATGTAAGAATTACTATGTCTGATATAATAGCTCTCACTGAAACTCAACTTCTGCCTCATCACTCTGATAATAGTATTAGAGACATATTACAACCATATGAACTATATAGACAAGATCATCCAACTGATAAATATTTGAGTTTAGCAGTATGCACTAAACCAACAATTGCTGTCTCAAATACACAATATTTCCCAGTAATTAATGGCTGGAAGCTTGAAACAATTCAAACACACACAGACAAATCTATTGTATTCCTATTGATATACAGAAAGAACAACTGCAATACAACACAGTATCTTGAGAATCTTAGACAAATTATCCAAAACAACAACATTCAAATCATATTAGGTGATTTCAATATCAATTATTATACTGATACATCTCTCAAATCTCTCATGAATTCTCTAGGTTATATTCAAATTATAAATAAACCTACATTTGTATCAAGTGGAAGTCTCCTGGATCATGTATATGTCCAACAGTCTATTAACAGTAAAGTTATAAGTACAGTCACAAGTGTATATTACTCAGATCATGATTCCATTCAAGTTAAAATTGTAATATAACTGTCATATCCACCACTAGTTGGAAATTGAAATCGATA